>JAEIFO010000689.1:0-22958 GCA_018903695.1 Zaprionus gabonicus | reverse complement strand
ATAAAGTAAAGACTTACAGCTAGCTTATGATAATTAACAGCGTATCATTATGTATGTTAGAGTGACTTCATGTTATACGTGTGTATGTGTAGTATTTAAACACACAAAACTACTACTTAATAGAAATAAGCTACTACTTAATATAAAGGTACATTTTTGATATACTCCTAAATGACTCGGAACCAACAACATGTAAGGTATTATAAGAAAAATTTTATAGAAAACAAAAGTTGAAAAGATTTTATATGAAATAAAGTTAAATTCCATAAGCAATTTTTTTTTGTCAAATTTGGAATGGTAGATTCAATCTTCATATGAAATGAAGTTAAATGACATATCAATAGAATTTCATATGTAAAACTTATTTATTTCATATGTAAAATTTCTTTGCAAATTTCCAATGCCACATTTCATATGAAATGAAGTCAAATCACATAACATATGAAAATTTTATATGAAAAAATTTTCAAACTAGTCTAGTTTTCCATTGACTCCTAATAATTTATCAGTTTTACGGCATTTCATGTAAAATACACTTTAAATAACTTCATTCTTTTTGCCTTCATATATTTAAATAACATTCCCGGCAAGACAACACTCCACAGTCAGTGAAAATTCCCTTTTTGCGCAACGTTACTCTACCTATAGAGGTTTTTTGTCAAGCCATGCGCAAACTGGTCAAATTTTCCATAAGAAAAAACCAATTTTCATGATTTTGTATTCTTTGTATTCTTCTTACAACTCAAATGACTTAACTTCTTTTCGTTACATATAAAGTAATATAAGAAAAATTGCATTGAAAATAAAAGTTGAAAAGATTTCATATGAAATAAAGTGAAGTCAAATTTCATACGAAATTAAGTTAACTCACATAACATATGAAAAATTTATTTGTCAAAGTTGAAAAGTTAAGTCAAATTTTATATGAAATAAAGTTAAATTCCATAAGAAATTTTTTTTTTGTCAAATTTTCAAAAGTATATTCAATTTTCATATGAAATGAAGTTAAATCACATATCAATCAAAATTTCATATGAAAAATTTATTTGGCAAATTTTCAAAGACAAATTTCATATGAAATGAAGTTAAATCACATAACATATGAAAATTTCATATGAAAAAATTTTCAAACTGGTCAAGTTTTCCATTGACTCCTAATAATTTATCAATTTTTATGTATTTCATGTAAAATACACTTTAAATAACTTCATTTTTTTGCCTTCATATATTTAAATAACATTGCCTGCAAGACAACACTCGACAGTCAATGACATTTCATTTTTTGCGCAACATCAGTCTACCTATAGATGGGGAACATGTAGTCAACACTATAGCTGTTTCAGCAACCATACATTCCCACTGATTGTCGTCTTCCAGCAAGCCAAGTGAATGGCATGCATCTTTTTACGTTGCATACTGTTGTCCATCCACCGTGCGTATATCTTGAAATGATAATGTGCGTATATCTTGAAATGATAACATTAACCAAAAAATCATTCAGTCTGCCTTGGATTGACTGTAAATACCCGCCCCAAGGCGTTCGTTGAATAAATTGGGACATGTATCAACTGGTACGCCTTGCTTGCGGGGTGCCCTACCTAAGCACCGTGCAACTGTTTCCCTAATTTCTAAGGCTCACGTTTCCCTGCCTTACACCACGGTGAGGCTCGCTCACCTCGCTTGGTTTCCTGGCACTCGCTGTCGCACTTCCTTTGCACTTGCCTTGTCGCGGGACACTCACTTATTAATTGGCGCCCATGTGCCAAAATTCTGCGCAGCCTCCAGAGCCGGCGTTAGATTGGGCAGCGCAGTCGCCGAGCTTGAGCCGACCGTGCACTTCTTTGCAGCGCAAACGCATCGTGGCCCCCGCTCTCCTCTCTGTTACCTACGCGCTTTCTGCTCGGCTCGGGCTCTGCTGCGGCTGCAGCGGTCTCTTCGCTTGAGGCTCCGTCGCTCTCTTACTGCTGGCGTGCTTTTGCGCTCTTGCTGCTGGTGCGCGTCGGCGCTCTCACTGCTGGTGCGCGTCGGCGCGCTTGCTGCTGACGTTCGGTTGCTCTCTTGCTGTCGGAACTCTTGCTGTTGGCGTTCTGTTGTTCACTGAACTAAGCCTGGCCCGACTAGCACATACCCTTTGCTGGTGACTTTTAAATAACAAACTAGCAATAAACGACTTGTGAGGCTCAAAATTTGAGTCCTCACACCCCCCCTTACTATGCCAGTGAAAAACCAAAGACACACCCCCCTCCTGTGCCCATCATGATCCGTGTCCTGGTCCGGTTGTTTGATGTCAGCCGCGCGGTTGCCGGCTCCATCACTTTGCTCGATGTCCTGATCCTTGGAGTTGATGTCCTGGTCTTTTTTCCGTGTGTTCGATGTCAGGCGCGGTTGCCAGCTGCACCACCTTGCTCGATGTCCTGATCCTTGTGTCTAATGTCCTGGTCCTTGGAGTTGATGGAAGCCGCGCGGTTGCCGACTTCATCACCTTGCTCCTGGTCCTCGTGTCTGATGTCCTGGTCCTTGTGTTTGATGCCAGCCGCGCGGTTGCCGACTGCATCACCTTGCTCCTGGTCCTGTCCCGTGTGTTTGATCTCAGCCGCGCGGTTGCCGGCTGCATCACCTTGCTCGATGTCCTGATCCTTGTGTCTAATGTCCTGGTCCTTGGAGTTGATGGAAGCCGCGCGGTTGCCGACTGCATCACCTTGCTCCTGGTCTTCGTGTCTGATGTCCTGGTCCTTGTGTTTGATGTCAGCCGCGCGGTTGCCGGCTGCATCACCTTGCTCGTTGTCCTGTCCCGTGTGTTTGATGTCACTTCCTTGACTGTTTATCCTCGATCATTGTTCCTTGGCCGTTTATCCTTGATCCTTGTTGCTCCGTGTTGTTCCTTGCTTGTCTCTCGAAATAAAGAAAACATTTGTTTATCCTCGATCATCGTTCCTTGATATTTTTGTTGTTGTTGATCCTTGATCCTTGTTCATTGTTCCTTGATTCCTTCTGTTGCTGATCCTTGACCCTTGTTGATCCTTGGCCGTTCACTGGATGTTGATCCTTGGTCCTTGTGCACACGTTGTTGGTCCTTGATCCTTGTTCACTTGCTTAATCAAACAACTTAAAGAAATTGTTAACTAAGCTCAGCTTCTCGGAAGCTTGAGCTGTGCTTGCCACGAAGCCTGGTGCCGGAATCCCTCATTTATCTCGCTTGCAGCCGCTGGCCTTGGCTTAAGCGCTCTGCGGCAGCGCAGTCGACGCGCTTGGGTCTGCTCACCACACCGACGGTGGTCCGGCAGTTCCCCGCTCCCCTCGATCTTAGGGTGACAGTCTTACGGTGCCTGATTTCTGTCTGTGTCTTTTTCTCTGTCCCAGTCTGGTCCTGTCCGTCTCCTTTGCCTCTGCTTAAAACTATCCTTACTAAACCTAACTCCTTGCTCATGCCATGCTTAAACTAATCCTTGCTTATCCTAAACCTCCTCTCTCCTCCTTGTTTAAACCTATTCTCGTCCATTTTCCTGTCTGGTCTGCCACTGTTCTAGGTCCTTGTCCATATCCCTGTCTCTGTTCCATCCTTTCCCTCGCCTTTAGCTAGCCTATCGTAAGTTTCCTTTACTATTCTTTCTGTTCCCCGTACGTCCCCTTGTTCGTACGTTCGTCTGTGTGTGTAGCTCCTATCTTTTCCCTATGCGTGATGGGCCCCTGGTCGGTCTATAACGATAAAAGTTCCTATCCTCCTATCTCCGTTTTCTTATGTCTCAGGGTCCCCGTTCGGGCGCCATGTGTAAGGTAGTGTCTCGGGCAGAGGTGAGCTCAGTCGCGCCAGGTCCCTTTACAGAAAAATTTGTAAATTTGCTGAGACCGGAGACGAAGAACGGAGAGTGGCCTCCTGAGGTGAGGGTCACCTTTTTAGCGAACGGCGAAAGTTTTCTCAGACGGCGTGGCCGCCTTGATACCCTACTGATCAGCGTGTGAGAGTGGTGCCAGCGATAGCGTGCAAAGGCTATGAACTCGTGACTAGTGGACACCTCCGCTTCTCGATTGACCTCGGCGCCGGGTATGGACCAACGGCTACCGAGACCACCGACTTGCGGCTGCTCCAGGGGCTCCACTGTATGCGCTGGGTATTGACCTTCTGGCGCACCAGCGGAACTCCGGAACAATTGGGCCACGCGGTCTTGCGTTCTGCCTTTCACACACGATCACTCACACACACACACACGCCCCTTTCCCGGCAGTCGCGCCCATTGATTTGCACTGCTTTTCATATTAGCACACACATTTCTAGTTATTTTTCACTTTAATTTTAATAATTTTTCCTACTTTGCCCTACCTAAGCACCGTGCAACTGTTTCCCCAATTTCTAAGGCTCACGTTTCCCTGCCTTACACCACGGTGAGGCTCGCTCACCTCGCTTGGTTTCCTGGCACTCGCTGTCGCACTTCCATTGCACTTGGCTTGTCGTTGTTCGACTCTTATTTGTTCATCGCGTTACACTTGTCTATCTTCTGTTTCTTCTTGACGCAATCGTGCCATGCTCTTACGGACATTAATATTGTCTTGCTGCATCTGTTCTTTTGTCCTTTGGTCTCTTCTCTGGCGCTTGGTTCGACTTCTGCATGTACTACGGCTCAACTCGGCCCCTTTGCATTTCCTCGGCATTGCAGCTGGTTGTATCTTTTTCACTCCCACGCATTGATCCTCGGTAATCAAGCACAACAACAACTAATACGTATTCTGAGTTGACAACTACAACAATGCAGAGTCTGAAATTGAAATTGAGAGAGGCTCTCTCTCAGACAATGTGCGCTTGCTTTGTTCGAAATTGGGAGAGCGCAGTTGACGAAATAAAAAAATGTTAGCGGTTGACAACCCTTATCGGTTAGGGGTACGAAAAATAGATGTTAGCCGAATGCCATGCCTACAGAATATACCCTCCAAATTTCATCAAAATCGGACAAGTATTTTCGGAGGAGTTCGGTTACTGACAGTGTGATACAAAACAAGAGCAACAGTCGAGCGGCACGCGACAGTGGGATACCCTTCGAAACATAAAGAGTCAATAATTGTACTTAATAGAAATATCGTAACGTAAGTCTTTGTATGCGTCTGTGTATAAATACCTGTATATGCGCATATCATTTTATTGGTCAAGCACAAATGTATGTATGTGTGTGTGTGCGTTTTATTGCAAAAAATGCGTGTGCATAGAAAAGAAGAAAAGAACAACAGATGGCGCTACGCGGTCGCATTCTCTTTCCTTTTCTTTCCTACATGAGCATTGCAATGACGTCACAGCTTGCTGGTCTGTATACAAAATCAAAGCGAACAAGGTTTTTGTTTAATAACTTCTGTGTTTGTTGTCCGATCAGATTGGAATTTTGACGTTATGTTGGTATTATAATTAGCTAAGTATAGTCTTACTCAGAATGTTGTATCTTTTATATGTCGCTCGCAAATCAGCTTAAAAGATTAAATTATTGATTTGCTTGGGCGTGGCACCCTTGGAGGGCGTGGCACCCAACATTTGAAATAAAGTTCACCTGTCCCGTACAGATAGAAACCTTCATGCCAAATTTGGTGTCCCTAGCTTTATATTAGCTATATAAGCTTTATAGATCTAGAAATCCAGACATCCAGACACCCTACTTCCAGACATCCGGACATCCAGACATCCGGACAGACAGACAGACATGGCTTAATCGACTTGGCTAGTGATCCTGAGCAATATATACTTCGTGGGGTCTCCCACGCCTCCTTCTGCCTGTTACATACATTTGCACAAAGTTAGTATACCCTTTTTTGACCATTTTCAAAAAGATCAAGTTTTCCATTGACTCCTAATAATTTATCAATTTTAATGTATTTCATGTAAAAAATATACTTTAAATAACTTCATTATTTTTGCCTTAATATATAAAAATAACATTGCCGGCAAGACAATACTCCACAGTCAATGAAATTTTACTTTTTGCGTAACATCACTCTATAGTGGTTTTTTGTCACACCATCCGCAAACTGGTCAAATTTTCCATAAGAAAATTCCAATTTTCATGATTTTATATGAAATCTTACCTATATTCTTCTCACAACTCAAGTGATTTAACTTATTTTCTTTACATATAAAGAAATATTGGAAAATTTCATAGAAAATAAATGTTGAAAAGATTTCATATGAAATAAAGTGAAATCAAATTTCATATGAAATGAAGTAAACTCACAAAACATATGAAAATTTCATTTGAAAAATGTTTAAACTGGTCAAAATTTCGATGGACTCCGACTACTTTATCAATTTTCATGTATTTCATCTAAAATACACTTTCAATAACTTCATTATTTTTGCCTTAATATATAAAAATAACATTGCCGGCAAGACAATACTCCACAGTCAATGAAATTTTACTTTTTGCGTAACATCACTCTATAGTGGTTTTTTGTCACACCATCCGCAAACTGGTCAAATTTTCCATAAGAAAATTCCAATTTTCATGATTTTATATGAAATTTTACCTATATTCTTCTCACAACTCAAGGTATTTAACTTATTTTCCTTACATATAAAGAAATATAAGAAAATTTCATAGAAAATAAAAGTTGAAAAGATTTCTTATGAAATAAAGTGCAGTCAAGTTTCATATGAAATGAAGTAAACTCACAAAACATATGAAATTTTCATTTGAAAAAATGTTTAAACTGGTCAAATTTTCAATTGACTTCGACAACTTTATCAATTTTCATGTATTTCATGTAAAATGCACTTTAATTCACTTAATTATTTTTGCCTTCATAATAAAAGTTAAGAAAAATTTCATATGAAATAAAGTGAAGTCAAATTTCACATGAAATGAAGTTAACTCCCATAACATACGAAAAATTTGTTTGTCAATTTCAATAGTTAAGTCAAATTTTATATGAAATAAAGTTAAATCCCATAAGAAATTTTTTTTTTATTTGGCAAATTTCCAAAGACAAATTTTATATAAAATGAAGTCAAATCACCTAACATATAAAAATGTCATAAGAGAAAATTTTCAAAGTGGTCAAGTTTTCCATTGACCCCCAATAATTTATCAATTTTAATGTATTTCATGTAAAGTACACTTTAAATAACTTCATTTTTTTTTCCTTCATATATTTTAATAATATTCCGGCAAGACAACACTTCACAATCCAGGAAATTTCAGTTTTTGCGCAGCATCACTCTATCTATAGAGGTTTTTTGTCACGCCATCCGCAAACTGGTCAAATTTTCCATAAAAAATACCAATTTTCATGATTTTATATGAAGTTTTACCTATATTCTTCTCACAACTCAAGTGATTTAACTTGTTTTCGTTACATATAAAGAAATATAAGAAAAATTTCATTGAAAAAACAAGAGCAACAGTCGAGCGGTACGCGACAGTGGGATACCCTTTCGACCCTTTTTTAAACGTTAAGAGTCCATAATTGTACTATAGAAACTTAATAGAAATAACGTAACGTAAGCCTTTATATGCGTCTGTGTATGAATACGTGTATATGCGTGTATCATTTCATTAGTCAAGCACAAATGTATGTATATGTTCGTTTGCGTTTGAATGCAAAATATGCGTGTGCATAGAAAAGAAGAGAAGAACAACAGATGGCGCTACGGGCTCGGATTCTCTTTCCTTTTCTTTCCTACATGAGCATTGCAATGACGTCACAGCTTGCTGGTCTGTTTACAAAATCAAAGCGAACAAGGTTTTTGTTTAATAACTTCTGTGTTTGTTCTCCGATCGGATTGGAATTTGAACGTTATGTTGGTATTACTCAGAATATTGCATCTTTTATATGTCGCTCGCAAGGCAGCTTAAAAGATGAAATTATTGATTTGCGTGGGAGGAGGGCGTGGCACCCAACATTTGAAATAAACTTCACCTTTCCCGGATACACAGAAACCTTCATGCCAAAATTGGTGTCTCTAGCTTTTATAATAGCTGAGGTCTGTGTGTTCATCTGGACATCCAGAGATCCGGACAGACAGACAGACGTGGCTTAATCGACTTGGCTAGTGATCCTGAGCAAGAATATACATACTTTGTGGGGTCACCCACGCCTCCTTCTGCTTGTTACATATATTTGCACAAAGTTAGTATACCCTTTTTTGACAATTTTCAATGGTCGAAGGGTATAAAAAGTTGAAAAGATTTTATATGGAATAAAGTGAAGTCAAATTTCATTATCAAATGAAGTAAATTCACAAAACATTGAAATTTTCATTTGAAAAAATTTTTTAACTGGTCAAATTTTCATGTATTTCATGTAAAATACACTTTAAATAACTTCATTTATTTTCATATGAAATAAAGTTAAGAAAAATTTCATATGAAATAAAGAAGTCAAATTTCATATAAAATGAAGTTAACTCACATAACATATGAAAAATTTGTTTGTCAATTTCAAAAGTTAAGTCAAATTTTATATGAAATAAAGTTAAATCCCAAAAGAAATTTTTTTTTTGTCAAGTATCCAAAAGTACCATATTCAATTTTCATATGAAATGAAGTTAAATCACATATTATTCAAAATTTCATATGAAAAATTTATTTGGAAATTTCATATGAAATGAAGTTAAATCACAAAACATATAAAAATTTCAAATGAAAAAATTTTCAAACTGGTCAAGTTCTCAATTGACTCCCAATAATTTATCAATTTTAATGTATTTCATGTAAAGTACACTTTAAATAACTTCATTCTTTTTGCCGTCATATATTTAAATAACATTGCTGGCAAGACAACACTCCAAAGTCAAAAAAATTTCATTTGAAAAATTTTTATACTGGTTAAATTTTCCATTGACTTCGACTAGTTTACCAATTTTCATGTATTTCATGTAAAGTACACTTAAGTTAACTTTATTATCTTTGCCTTCATAATAAAAGTTAAGAAAAATTTCATATGAAATAAAGTGAAGTCAAATTTCATATAAAAAGAAGTTAACTCACATAACATATCTCTGGGAATCTTCTTCGCCAACCTGGAGCCTTCCAGCAACAACAGGGACGTGTATCAGGTCAAGCGGATCTGCAGGTCGGTAGTAACCATTGAACCGCCGCAGAAGTTTAACGACGTGCCCCAATGCTACAGGTGCCAAGGATTCGGTCATACACAGTGTTACTGCTTCCTGGAATACCGATGTGTAAAATGCGGAGGCCCTCATGAATCGAGGGTATGTGAAAAAAAGGAGGACGACAAAGCGTGCTGATTCCACTGCCAGGCGGACCTCCCTGCGTCATATTAGGGATGCCCTGCATACAAAAAGGCCAAAGCACTCGCTGCTCCGAAAACAAGGCCCGTCGCTAATGTTAACTAGGCGCCGCCCGTGGCATCGTCAAACGTCACCTCTGGTAGGAGCTACCGAGACGCCCTCAACGGAGTGCACGCAACGCTGCAGAATCCCACAACCCCAGTCCAAACCCAAACAGAAACCCCACACTCCGGTCAGATAGAAGCGATGTTCGCTAGTATGGAAGGCATGATGGAGAGGATGATGGAGTGAGTGTTCGCCCAGATGACGCAGCTTGTTGCTTCCATCCTCAACAGCAAGTCCTGCAAATAAGCCTCAACATAGTCTTCTGGAACGCAAACGGCTTGCAGAGAAGCAAAGCCGAAGTTGAGCACATCATCAAGACGGACAACATTGACATTCTACTAGTTTCGGAATCCCACTTTTGCCCCAGATCCCACTTCAACATTTCGGATACGACCTAATCACAGCCAACCACCCATCTGGCAGAGCACGCGGAGGAGCGGCCATGCTCATCAAGAGCGGTATACAATTAACTGAACTACCCGCAATTCAGGAGGATTGGGCACAGTGTGCTGTGGCCAGAGTCACCAGTCTTCAGGGAGACATAACGGTTGGAGCGGTTTACTTTCCCCCCAGGCACGCGATAACGGAGACACACCTGCATGAATTCTTCGAGTCCCTTGGACCTCGCTTCATAGCAGCCGGAGACTTCAATGCAAAGCACTCCTGGTGGGGATCGCGCACAAACAACCCCAAAGGTAAAACGTTCCATAAATACCTGCAGCGCAAAAACCTCCACTGCCTCTCAACCGGAGAGCCCAGACAGCCGCCGGACCTGCTGGACATAGCTATCTGCAAAGGCATAGGTCGCGCCAGACTGTCATGCACCACCTATGACAAACTAGTGTCGGACCACTGCGCCGTCAACCTTCTCCTCAACATCCCCGTCCTCAGGAAAGCGCCGCTCCGAAGACTCACGGGGGATCGCACTAACGCCGCTAAGTTCACGTTCTGGATGCTCTCCTCCCTAAACCCGGACCCAGACCTCTCCACACCAAGCAACATAGATGCGGCCATCGATAAACTAAACAAGGAGATTCACAACGCTGCTGACTTTGCGAACCCTCCTCCTCCTACGACCCCGAGAACCCCCGATAGAGACTTACACCTGTGGTCCCCTGCAGTCGCCGCCCTCGTGGCCGAAAAAAGACGCCTCAATCGCGCCTCCAATGAACTTAAGGAAAAACTAACCTCCCTACGGCAAGACTCAGTTAAACGATTCCTTGAAGATCTGGAACCTGGAGATCCGCAGCACAACTTGTGGAACGTCACGCGGCATATCAAAAGACCTGCCAAGAAAATTGCACCTGTGCGTAAAGCAGACGGCTCCTGGTGTCGGTCTGAGGCAGAAAGAGCTGAAGCATTTGCTGATCACCTGCATACTGCCTTCACCCCGTTCAACCGATGCACAGCCGAAGAGCAAGCTGACACCATCAGGTCAGTAGAAAGCCCATGTGCTCCTGGACCACCATTGCAGCCCGTCGCACCTGAGGAGATCGCGCAGGAAATCGCTTCACTCAGAAACAGCAAGTCTCCAGGCCCTGACCGCATCGACGCAACTGCGTTAAAAATGTTGCCCCTATTCTGCTCACAGCTACTGGCCAACATCTTTAACAGCTGCTTCCGGCTAGGGTATTTCCCTAAACAATGGAAACGCGCCGAGGTGATCACCATCCTCAAGCCCGGTAAAGCCGAAGCCAATCTAGCCTCCTATCGTCCGATAAGTCTGCTGGCAATCCTCTCCAAAATACTCGAAAGAGTATTTTTGCGCAGAGTGTTGCCAGTACTGGATGAGGCTGGTCTGATCCCCGATCACCAGTTTGGCTTCAGACGCTCCCATGGAACACCAGAGCAATGCCACCGGCTTGTTGCGAACATTCTGGAAGCCTTCGAAAGGAAGCAATACTGTTGCGCAATAATGCTGGACATTAAACAGGCCTTCGACAAAGTGTGGCACCCTGGACTCCACCACAAAATTAAGATGCACCTTCCCAGTTCCCATTTCGCCTTCCTCAAATCATTTACAGAGGGCATAGAGTTCCAAGTTAGATGCGGATCAACAACCAGCACGCCTAGGCCTATTAGAGCCGGAGTACCACAAGGCAGCGTCCTTGGACCTATACTCTATACTCTCTACACAGCAGACCTTCCCATCACACCCTCCCGGAGTCTAACAGTGGCCACATATGCCGACAACACCGCCTTCCTAGCCTCCGCCTCAGACCCCCAAGATTCATCAGCCATCATACAAAGCCAACTGGATGCCCTTGACCCATGGCTGAAACGATGGAATATTGCAGTGAACGCAGAGAAGTCCTCCCAAACCACTTTCTCCCTGCGCAGAGGTGACTGCCCTCCTGTCACGCTCAACGGGGAAACGATCCCATCATCAAGCTCCCCGAAACACCTAAGACTGACCCTTGATCGCAGGCTCACTTGGCGCCCTCACCTGATATCCAAGAGACACCAGGCTGACCTGCGCCTGAAGCAACTTCACTGGCTCATCGGGAAAAGATCCAAAGTAAAGGAAAACCTTAAACTCCTCCTTTACAAGGCCATGCTGAAACCAATCTGGACTTATGGGATCCAGCTGTGGGGCACTGCAAGCGCCTCAAACTGGATCCGCAATCAGCGATTCCAAAATAAGTGCTTGAGGCTAATCGCAGACGCTCACCCATATCATGAAAACACCACAATTCATAAGGAGCTTGGAATACCATGGGTAGCTGAGGAGATCTCCCGCTTCAGCGAGAGATACGCTAAACGACTGGACAACCACCCAAACCATCTGGCAATTAACCTCCTGGATAACAGTCAAACTATCAGACGCCTGCAGAGGAAACACCCGCTTGATCTCCCCCACCAATAATTTATAATATTAAACTCCCCAATCAACCTACATCTATGTAATCCCTTAAGTTAATGTTCCCCCCCCCCAAACATTGAATTATTGTCCATACGGACAGATCTTAAATTAATAAATGACTGTTAAAACAAAAAAAAAAAAAACTGAGGTGGCCAACAAGGAGTTAGAGATCTCTCCTGGAGAGTGACTCTGTTCTGCGTTTAACCGAGGGATTTGAAAGCTCTCTAGCTTGGCTCATCCCTGGTTGGAAGAACCAATAGCGTTCGGTCAACCTATCTGCTCATGTTTTCACAAGGGAGGTGATGGTTGACCACCCCACGCCGCAGAAGGGTTCGGGGCCATGCAGAGGGGCTGATGACCCCGCCCTCGCTAGCTCATCTGCTAGCTCGTTGCCCTGGAACCCAGAGTGTCCAGGTACCCAAAGGAGGGTAACTTTGTTTCTGTTGGACAGCCTCTGGAGGCAGTACCAGCAGTCAGCCACCATACGTGAACTTACTCTCTTTGAGGAGAGGGCTAGTATGGCAGCTTGGCTGTCCGAGAAGATATAGATGTTCGCTCCTCTCATACCCTTCTCAAGGATAAGACGGCAGCAGAACTCAATGGCATGAACCTCGGATTGAAAGTCCGTGGGCCATTTGTCATGGCAATCGAGGTTTTGTAGTTGGGACTATGTACCTAAAGAGGTTTTTTGTCACGCCATCCGCAAACTGGTCAAATTTTCCATAAGAAAATTCCAATTTTCATGATTTTATATGTAGTTTTACCTATATTCTTCTCAAAACTCAAGTGATTTAACTTCTTTTCGCTACATATAAGATAATAAAGAGACGGCGTTGTGAGTCGTTCGGAAGTTAACAAAAGAAGAAGGAAGATTAACAGAAAAACAAAGAAGAACTGATTGAGATCAGTGTGACCAAATATCAGTATATAGTTGTTGCCTAAGTAACATACATAATACTTTTAGTATTTCAATACTCCATCTCAACAACATATTCAGAAACAATTCATTTTAGTTATACATTTTCAATGCTTGTTTTTCTGTAGGTTTTTTGTTAATTTATCTGATAACATTTCATTTGTAGATATATATTTTACATCAATTTCCTTTTTGGAATAAAGTTCCCTAACATAGTAGTACTTTATGTCGATATGCTTACTTCTATTATGTAATACTGGATTCTTAGCTAAACATAAAGCATTCTGATTATCGCAAAAAATTAAAATTGAGTGATCTATCAGAAAACCCATTTCCTTCAGAAATTTTTTCATAAATACTGCTTCTCTTGCTGCAATGGACAATGCAACATATTCGGCCTCCGTACTGGATAATGCCACCAGGCTTTGCTTCTTGGACTCCCAGGATATTGGACCAGCTGCGTTAATGAAGACATATCCACTGTAAGATTTACAATCCGATGTGTCATTTGCCCAATCTGCGTCGACGTTGCCATGAATCGGTTTACCTGTTGCGTGATAATGAAGCTTTAAGTTTGAAGTGCCCTTCAAGTACCTTAGTATACGCTTGGCAGCGACTTCATGCTCCTTATGTGGGTTCACATTTCTTTGAGCCAGTTTTGCAACTGAATGCATTATATGAAACTCGTGGCTTATATATTCGCGACCGTTATCGCTGCGAATTGCTTTAAGTTTTTCACCGGTCTGTTTTTCTGCAAACGCGACAAAGTCTTTAAACGTGGGAAGCAATTCATCACGGGTCTTCAAAAAATATACGAACATATAACGCGAATAGTCATCAATAAATGTAACGAAATATCTTGCTCCACCGGCAGATACTTTGTTCATTGACCCGCAAATGTCCGAATGCACCAGACCTAGCACTTTGTCCGCACGATTTTCTGCCATTCTTGGGAATTGTTTCACACAGATTTTACCTTTAGCACAGGTTTCACATGCAATTCGGTCCATGTCCACGATAATGCCACTTCCACATTTCATCATTTGCACACAAGTACATGCACCGATTGTTTGAAGTATCAACAACAAAAAGATTTCCAGCTTTTCTTGCCTGCAACACATCTTCATTTTGACCGTTCTTTATATACACTTTGCTTGTGAAAAATCACATTATACCCTTTTTCAACGGATTTCGCTACCGATATGAAATTACTTTGCAAGTTTTTTACGTAAAGCACATTTTTCAAATCAACAGAACCATTCTTTGTTTTAACGACCCGCGTACCGACGCCATTGGAAAATATTTAGTTTTCTCCTGCAAGTAATATTATCTCTTTATGCTCTTTAATGTCCGCGAACCACGACCTTTGACAACACATGTGAGCAGTTGCTCCACTGTCCAAGCACCACATCGATTTCGTTAAAAGGTCATTTTTATTTACACTTGCAAGCATAGTAAACGACATCTCTTTTGCAGAGGTTTCTATTTCATCATTTTTGTCTTTCACTTTGCACTGCGCAATAAAGTGACCCTCGCGACCCCAGTCGAAAGCATTTTTTATTCTTCTTTGAATCACTGTTCTTTTGCGCCGATCTATTTTTCTTGGTCTCCCTCTGTCCACTGGGACGCGAACACGAATACTTGCTGCACATAAGTCTAGCATGCCCTATTCGTCCGAGCTCGATCCTAAAAGACTCTCTCCCTGACTTCCTTTAATTTTGACATTTGAACAGCGAGAGTCAGGTTAAGGATTGAGCGTTTCGATTGCGCTGTGGGACCAGGAAATTTTCGAAGTGCTAACCGAGTCCCAGAAAGCATCAAAGTAGCTAAGCAATTTCTTGCATAAATGTCCATAGCAATTTCTTGCGTCAGTTTTTGCGACGATATCCAGAAAATCAGTTAGTAGGTTTGTACGATCGGTCTTTCCGAAAAACTCAAATAGCAACCGGAGTAATTTCCGAACAAGGTAATTTTTCTGGCGGGACCCCGAGGCTTGTACACAACTCAATCTTGTGCATGCCCACATGGCATGATTGCCTTTGAACTAGAGCATGGTTTAGGTCGAAATTCCAGCTTAGCTTTTATTAAGGGTCACCCCTAGGCACATCAATATTGTTGCAAAGGCCCACAGGGGAGCTGGCAATGTTCGTCAAATTGACCTCCTTGCTCAACTGAAATATCACTTTCTTGAGCAACATCACGTCTACCTAAAGAGTTTTTTGTCACGCACATACCTGAAACTGGTCAAATTTTCCATAAGAAAACTCATAATTTGCATCGACTTTATACTGCGTAATTTTCGCCGTAAATTCTTCTCAAAACTCAAGTGATTTAACTTCCGCTCATGCTACATATACAGACAATATAAGATTTGCACTATTAATGGGAGAACCTATTGGAAATGATGCAGTAAAACACGAGGCGATTTAGTTAAAGTTTAATAATTGCTTTATTGAACATGAGCGCGACGGCGTTGTGAGTCGTTCGGAAGTTAACAAAAGATGAAGGAAGATTAACAGAAAAACAAAGAAGAACTGATTGAGATCAGTGTGACCAAATTTCAGTATATAGTTGTTGCCTAAGTAACATACATAATACTTTTAGTATTTCAATACTCCATCTCAACAACATATTCAGAAACAATTCATTTTAGTTATACATTTTAAATGCTTGTTTTTCTGTAGGTTTTTTGTTAATTTATCTGATAACATTTCATTTGTAGATATATATTTTACATCAATTTCCTTTTTGGAATAAAGTTCCCTAACATAGTGGTACTTTATGTCGATATGCTTACTTCTATTATGTAATACTGGATTCTTAGCTAAACATAAAGCATTCTGATTATCGCAAAAAATTAAAATTGAGTGATCCATTTCCTTCAGAAATTTTTTCATAAATACTACTTCTCTTGCTGCAGTGGACAATGCAACATATTCGGCCTCCGTACTGGATAATGCCACCAGGCTTTGCTTCTTGGACTCCCAGGATATTGGACCAGCTGCGTTAATGAAGACATATCCACTGTAAGATTTACAATCCGATGTGTCATTTGCCCAATCTGCGTCGACGTTGCCATGAATCGGTTTACCTGTTGCGTGATAATGAAGCTTTAAGTTTGAGTACCTTAGTATACGCTTGGCAGCGACTTCATGCTCCTTATGTGGGTTCACATTTCTTTGAGCCAGTTTTGCAACTGAATGCATTATATGAAACTCGTGGCTTATTTAAAAATATAACCCCACGGGAATGGTTTCACACAGATTTTACCTTTAGCACAGGTTTCACATCGCAATTCGGTCCATGTCCACGATAATGCCACTTCCACATTTCATCATTTGCACACAAGTACATGCACCGATTGTTTGAAGTATCAACAACAGAAGATTTCCAGCTTTTCTTGCCTGCAACACATCTTCATTTTGACCGTTCTTTATATACGCACTTTGCTTGTGAAAAATCACATTATACCCTTTTTCAACGGATTTCGCTACCGATATGAAATTACTTTGCAAGTTTTTTACGTAAAGCACATTTTTCAAATCAACAGAACCATTCTTTGTTTTAACGAACCGCGTACCGACGCCATTGGAAAATATTTAGTTTTCTCCTGCAAGTAATATTTTCTCTTTATGCTCTTTAATGTCCGCGAACCACGACCTTTGACAACACATGTGAGCAGTTGCTCCACTGTCCAAGCACCACATCGATTTCGTTAAAACGTCATTTTTATTTACACTGGCAAGCATAGTAAACGACATCTCTTTTGCAGAGGTTTCTATTTCATCATTTTTGTCTTTCACTTTGCACTGCGCAATAAAGTGACCCTCGCGACCACATCGAAAGCATTTTTTATTCTTCTTTGAATCACTGTTCTTTTGCGCCGATCTATTTTTCCCTTTCCACTGGGACGCGACACAAATGCTTGCTGCACACAAAGTTCCGTTTCGTCCGAACTCACTCTTTGTCTCTCTCCCTCTTCTTTAATTTTCACATTTGAATCAGAGAGAGTCGGTAACTGTTCGCGCGTTTCGATCGCTAACACGAAATTTTCGAATTTCTAACCGAGTCCCGACAGCATCAAAATAGTAAGAATATCTTCAGAAATGTCCATATCAATTTCTTTCCGTTTTTCGACGATATCCAGAAAATCATTTATGTATATTTGTACGCACGCACTTTCCGAAAAACTCAAGCGGAGTAATTTCCTGAACAAGGTAATTTTTCTGGCGGGACCACGAGGCTTGTACACAGCTGCAAGCTTGTCCCAATCTTCTTTAGAACTAGCGCAGTTTTCAATCAAACTAATTTCTGAAGCCTTTACGCACAGCAATATTGTTGCTAGTGCTTTCTCGTCTAGTTCGTCAAATTGACCTCCTTGCTCAACTGTATCACTTTCTTGCTTCACGCGTCTTCCGCACATTAACGACCACATACCTGAGTGCACCAGTACACTCTTAATTTGCATCGACCATACTGCGTAATTTTCGCCGTCCAATTTGTCGATCGCACATAGCACTTGTCCGCTCATGTAATTACAGACAATAATTATTTTGCACTATTCCTGGGCCCATAACCTATTGGAAATGATGGAGTAAAACGCGAGGCGATTTAGTTAAAGTTTAATAATTGCTTTATTAAACATAAGCGCGACGGCATTGTGAGTCGTTCGGAAGTTAACAAAAGAAGAAGGAAGATTAACAGAAAAACAAAGAAGAACTGATTCTGATCAGTGTGACCAAATTTCAGTATATAGTTGTTGCCAAATTAACATACATAATACTTTTAGTATTTCAATAAAAATAAAAGTAGAAAGGAATTAATATGAAATAAAGTGAAGTCAAATTTCATATGAAATGAAGTAAACTCACAAAACATATGAAAATTTAAGTTGGAAAATTTTTATACTGGTCAAATTTTCCATTGACTTCGACTAGTTTACCAATTTTAATGTATCTCATGTAAAGTACAGTTTAAATAACTTTATTATTTTTTCCTTCATTAAAAGTTAAAAAAATTTCTAATGAAATAAAGTTAAGTCAAATTTCATATGAAATCAAGTTAACTTAGATAACATATGAAAAATTTGTTTGTCAATTTAAAAAGTTAAGTCAAATTTTATATGAAATAAAGTTAAATCCTATAAGAAATTTTTTTTTATTTGGCAAATTTCCAAAGACAAATTTCATATGAAATTAAGTTAAATCACATGAAAATTTCATATGAAAAAATTTTTAAACTGGTCAAGTTTTCTATTGACTCCTTATAATTTATCAATTATAATTTATTTCATGTAAAGTGCACTTTAAATAACTTCATTCTTTTAGCCGTCATATATTTAAATAACATTGGCAGTAAGACAACACTCCACAGCCAATGAAATTTCACTTTTTGAGCAACATCACTCTACCTATAGAGGTTTTTTGTCACGCCATCCGCAAACTGGTCAAATTTTCAATATATAAATACCACTTTTCATGATTTTATATGAAATTTTACCTATATTCTTTCTACAACTCAAGTGATTTAACTTTTTTTCGTTACATATAAAGAAATATAAGAAAATTTACATAGAAAATAAAAGTTAAAAATAAAGTTAAATAAAGTTAAGTCAAATTTTATATGAAATGAAGTAAACTCACAAAACATATGAAAATTTCATTTGCATAAAATTTTTAAACTTGTCAAATTTTCCATTGACTTCGACTACTTTATCAATTTTCATGTATTTCATGTAAAATGCACTTTAAATAACTTAATTATTGTTGCCTTCATAATAAAAGTTAAGAAAATTTTCATATGAAATAAAGTGAAGTCAAATTTCATATGAAATGAAGCTAACTCCCAAAACATATGAAAAATTTGTTTGTCAATTTCAACAGTTAAGTCAAATTTTATATGATATAAAGTTAAATCCCATAAGAAATTTATTTATATTTTTTTTATTTAGCAAATTTCCAAAGACAAATTTTATATGAAATGAAGTTAAATCACATAACATACGAAATTGTCATAAGAAAAAATTTTCAAACTGGTCAAGTTTTCCATTGACTCCTTATTATTTATAAATTTTAATGTATTTCATGAAAAGTACACTTTAAATAACTTCATTCTTTTTGCCTTCATATATTTAAATAACATTGCCGGAAGGACAACACTCAAAAGTCAATAATATTTCATTTTTTGCGCAACATCACTCCACCTATAGAGGTTTTTTGTCACGCCATCCGCAAACTGGTCAAATTTTTACATAAAACCAGTCGAACGCTACAGTCAGGTGCTGACTGTAGAAGGCCATGGATTATTATAGTATCTTTTATTTGCCGTTATTTATAATGAAAATTTTGCATTATTTGGATTATTATTAAGCATTTAAAAATATAAACTTTATATTCTTATTATTTTATTCGAACGACACGCAGCAAATTTAATTGACGGATAGAAGTAAGAACACAACAATGCAAAAGCGAATAACAAGAATTATAAGCATATAGGTAGGGCGAGAGTGCAATAAGTTTATGTAATGCATTTTTGCTTAAATTGTCAAACAGTAGTGGCGGCCGCAGAAGTTACTCATAGTAGCTTAGTGGAGTGTGTGCCGGAAGTTCGAAGACCAGTCGTATGTTTGACAGTGTTCGAGTTCGAATCCTGCCTAAGCGATCATCAATGTGTGAAATGTTTTCCTTTTTTTCTTTCTTTTCTATTAAATAATTTTAAAGCTTAACAAACAATACGTTTTAAATTTTTGGTTTCGCAACATATTTCCAATTAGAACACTGTTATAAACTTTGCCGAATGTTGCACAAATCTGACAGTTGCGTACATACGCCGAATACGGCAATTGATGTGTGTTAGAGCGGGACGCCGAAACGTAAATGTGCAAATGCAGACATGCATGAATCGGCGTCCCGCTCTAACATTCGCTAACTTATTGATTGTCTTAAATATTGCAAAAAAAAAACATGAGATTTAATTTTCTAAAAACTATTTTTATTGATATTTAATTAAATAACTGTAGTTTTCATTTACAGCTCATACGAATAAAAAAATAACCAAAAGAAAAGTAATTAAAATAAAAATGTATTACCAGCCCGGCCGCACATGGGATTCGAACTCACACAAGCAGGACCGCTGTCCGCCACTCCAACCACTAAGCCACCGCCTCATTTACTGATTGATCGGCAAAATTGCATTCTGAGCTAATTATGTTACCATTCTATGCAAATAAAAAGTTTTGTAAAATGCTGTGTGTCCGACGATTCGAACTTCGGTAAATGATGCGTAAATGAGGTTTTAATATGCGCATAAGTATACGTTCAAATTGAGTTTAATTCCGATCATATCTCACTTATTTTTAGTCCGATTTCTATGAAATTTTCAGAAGAACCCCGTATGAAAAGTATTTGTTATGTCAAATGTACAACTTTTGTTAATTGGGTGTATATGGTGTATATTAAATCGTTATTACTGATTTTTTACAGAGGCGGGAAGGGGCGTGGCCAAATTTCATAAGAAATGAGTTTGAAACCACATGCAACATACATGGAATGTTGTCACAAAAATTTTGAAGACTCTAGGTCTTATAGTTTGAGATCCATTGACTGTTCATACAGACAGACAGACGGACAGACGGATTTCATGGACAGACAGACTTTACATCAACTCGACTCGGCTTGCCTTGATACTGATTCAGAATATATATAGTTTGAAGGGGTCAGACAGCCTCAAAAGTCAATAACTATTTCAAACTCGTTCCGACAAACACACTAGACCATAGAATTTTTTTCAAGCCATCCCATGGCCAATAAAAATTCCAATTTTCGTGATTTTAGATGAATTTTTACCTATATTCTTCTCACAACTCAAGTGAGTTCTTCTTCTTTTCGTTACATATAAAGTAATATAAGAAAAATTTCATAGAAAATAAAAGTTGAAAAGATTTTATATGAAATAAAGTGAAGTCAAATTTCATATGAAATGAAGTTAAATCACATAACATATGAAAATTTCATATGAAAAAATTTTCACACTGGTCAAGTTTTCTTTCATAATAAAAGTTAAGAAAAATTTTATTTGAAATAAAGTGAAGTCAAATTTCACATGAAATGAAGTTAACTCACATAACATAAGAAAAATTTGTTTGTCAAAGTTCAAAAGTTAAGTCAGATTTTATTTGAAATAAAGTTAAATCCCATAAGCAATTTTTTTTTGTCAAATTTGCAAAGCTAGATTCAACTTTCATATGAAATGAAGTTAAACCACATATCAATAAAATTTCATATCAAAAATTTATTTGACAAATTTCCAAAGACAAATTTCATATGCAATGAAGTTAAATTACATAACATATGAAAATTTCATATGAAAAAATTTTTAAACTGGTGAAGTTTTCCATTGACATCACTCTACCTATAGAGGTTTTTTGTCACGCCATCCACAAACTGGACAAATTTTCCATAAAAAGATACCAATTTTCATGATTTTATATAAAGTTTTACCTATATTCTTCTTACAACTCAAGTGATTTAACTTCTTTCGTTACATATAAAGAAATATAAGAAAAATGTCATTGGAAATAAAAGTTGAAAACATTTTATATGAAATAAAGTGAAGTCAAATTTCATATGAAATGAAGTAAAGTCACATAACATATGAAAATTTCAGATGAAAAAACTTTTTAACTATTGACTTCGACTACATTGTAAATTTTCATATATTTCATGTAAAATGCACTTTAAATAATTAAATTATTTTTGCCTTCATAATAAAAGTTAAGAAAATTTTCATATAAAATAAAGTGATGTCAAATTTCATATGAAATGAAGCTAACTCCCATAACATATGAAAAATTTGTTTGTCAATTTCAAAAGTTAAGTCAAATTTTATATGAAATAAAGTTAAATCCCATAATAAATTTTTTTTTTATTTAGGAAATTTCCAAAGACAAATTTTATATGAAATGAAGTTAAACCACATAACATATGAAAATGTCATAAGAAAAAATTTTCAAACTGGTCAAGTTTTCCATTGACTCCTTATAATTTATCAATTTTAATGTATTTCATGTAAAGTACACTTTAAATAACTTCATTCTTTTTGCCTTCATATATTTAAATAACATTGCCGGCAAGACAACACTCCAAAGTCAATAATATTTCATTTTTTGCGCAACATCACTCTACCTATTGTGGAAGCTTAAATGTAGTACACTCGATGTTTTTAGCACTTCCTCTTTATTCGTCACACTCAACAAGAATGCCTCTCAATGTTATTTTTACATAGGTCTAACACAAGCTTAACATAGGTTTAACAAACTTAACATAGTCATCGTGTTATATAAGTATCGATATATCAGTGTGACCCTCTACCAGCCTACTACAATTCGGCTATCCTGATGATAAGGATCCCCTGATCCTGGTTTCTTATGCGCTAAACATCTATGTTGTAACAATTTCTTCGTATTTATGGTAAACTTATCGAATAACAGTTATTTGGTATTAATTTTCTTTAAGAATTTTTCCGTTTTCTTATCCAAGGTCTTATGTTTTGAGCACTCCATACACCCTGGTATGGATTTCGAGAAACTTGAAACCCTTCAACATCCTTTAGCAAGAACCTGTCATTACGAAGTATTTTAGCAATTACGTACGGGCCCTTGTTCTTTGGGATCAACTTACTAGCAACTCCCGCAGTACTGTCAAAGTTTTTCACCATTACGTAGTCTCCTTTATTATACTCCCTAGGCTTTTTCTTTGTTTTATCATAGTATGTTTCGTTATACGCCTGTGCTCGACTTTGATTATCCATGTCCCTTTTCTAATCTCCTCTACGTTTTCTACCTGTACTGTATG